>OY041604.1:17624423-17631923 GCA_955876795.1 Eupithecia tripunctaria
AAAAATAACAACAAGAGTACTAAATTTCTTAAAACTAAGAACAGTCACACAAATATCACACTCTCATTCATACAACCATTCACCCCTAAATTACATAGTTTACAGAATCAATATTGTATACATAATTGGGTAATATTTATTCTATTCTGCAATATAACTACTTATCATCTATTACATTTAATCTTCTTTTTTCCTTTCTTTTTTTTCTTTTTTTTTATATTATTATTATTATTATTTTTTTTTCCTTTTCATTTTTTTTTTATTTATTTATTTATTTATTTATTTTTTCCCTTTTTCCCCCTTTGTCATCATATTCCTTTTTTTTTTTTTTTTGATATTTTTCTATTGCTTATCTTATTCTAAAATATCCTTATTTATAATCATTATATCTTTGTAAACAATAAATTATTAATATGATTATTTTTAATGAGACACTGTAAATACATAATAAATGAATACAAATTTTAACCAATACATCTGTAGAAATAATAAGTATATTTCTCAGAGCACCGATTCAAAAGTACAAAAAAAAAAAAATACAAATATATAATTGATAAATCTGAAATTAATACTAAGTATAATTATCTGATTCATAGACAATAGAATATTATTATTATTATTATTTTGTAAGTTAAATTAAATACAATTTTTTTTTTTTTTAGAAATACATCCGTAGAATTATCAATTTAATCCTTGGAGTACCAATGAAAGAAATAACAAATACAAATTATATAAATAATTCATTATATTTTACTCAATTCATTGTAATAAGTGTTTTACTTTATATATAAACAAATCAAAAATTTGCGTAACAAATTCGATTTATAATTAATAAATATTATTCATTAAATTATAAATACATAGTAATGTTCAAATAAAATAAAATTGACAAACTAATCTCTTAATTAACATAAAGCATGTACCTAAGTGATTACTAAGCCTCATAAATAATAAATGCAGCTATTAAGGTAGTTTGTTGATTTCAGGCCTTAGGAATATTAATTTATTTTATATTTGTAGCATGAGGGGAAAGAGGATATATATAAAAATAAGATAGAACAATCCAATAAAATACATATATAGATAGTAAAAAGTAGGGAATATACTCCAAGCGCCTAGACGCGGCGCCGGCGGCGGCGTCCACGCACACCCCCGATGCCGCGGCGTGACACAAGCAGCCGTTAAGGCACAACTCAAAACGCCTCGACGCGGCGCCGGCGGCGGCGTCCACGCACACCCCCGATGCCGCGGCGCGACACAAGCAGCCGCTAAGGCACAACCCTAAGCGCCTCGACGAGGCGCCGGCGGCGGCGTCCACGCACACCCCCGGCGCCGCGGCGCGATACAAACAGCCGCTGAGGCACAATTCCAGGCGCCTCGACGCGGCGCCGGCGGTGGCGTCCACGCACACCCCCGATGCCGCGGCGCGACACAAGCAGCCGCTAAGGCACAACCCTAAGCGCCACGACGCGGCGCCGGCGGCGGCATCCACGCACACCCCCGGTGCCGCGGCGCGACACAAGCAGCCGCTAAGGCACTACCCTAAGCGCCTCGACGCGACGCCGGCGGCGGCGTCCACGCACACCCCCGGTGCCGCGGCGCGACACAAGCAGCCGCTAAGGCACAACCCTAAGCGCCACGACGCGGCGCCGGCAGCGGCGTCCACGCACACCCCCGGTGCCGCGGCGCGACACAAGCAGCTGCTAAGGCACTACCCTAAGCGCCTCGACGCGGCGCCGGCGGCGGCGTCCACGTACACCCCCGGTGCCGCGGCGCGACACAAGCAGCCGCTAAGGCACAACCCTAAGCGCCTCGACGCGGCGCCGGCGGCGGCGTCCACGCACACCCCCAATGCTGATTCTAATATTACTTATGGTGGAACTAATCGATCATTTATTCATAGATAACGTAGAGGGATAACCACAAGGCTATTTTGATCTTGATCATTCATCACATACATAATGTAGAAGGATAACTACAAGGCTATTTGATGTTGACCATCAAAACTAAGGTAGAAATAAATTTATACTGTCATAAACTATGGCTACTATTAGCTTAACTTGGGGCGAAAATAAATAATACACAGGGTAAGAACACTCTAAAGATATTAATAAGTTAAAATAAATTTATTTTGAAGAGATACATTCAACAGTTTTCTATGATTACCCTTGTCCTTAAGTCTGTTCGGGGCACAAGTCATTATGTATTTAATTCTGTTGCTCACAGATGTTCAACAATTTAGGAGATTGTAGGTTTGCAGCGGTTCTTACTTCTTGATGTAACCAAACTCCAGGGCCACAGCCACTCTCAACAAGCCCGTACAACTCAACCATCCATACGTCCACAAACTAAACGATATACAGACTGCTAAGCTCCCACACTACTAAAACCGATGAAGCAGAACAGAGCCAAACCATATCGACACCACCAGTGCCACACTCCAGCGAGCCCAAGAGTGAAGGACCGTGCAAGCATGCATACACCCATGCATATCACATACATGTATTTTATACATGTACATTACATGCATGCCTATAGACATACCTATGAACACCCCCTCGCCCAATCTTACAATGCACCGTACAACCAATACTTGTGCCGTCTAGCCCCACTCCACCACGCCAGCCACAACACAGCTGGAACACAGCAGTCCATACCTATTCTAATCTATCCTACTCTATCTAATCTGTAGAAGTACAAAACTAAATTAACCGCACGGGCTCACAAACACACAACTATAACTCTATCAATAATTCATCGAAAAATTTATCCAGGCTCAATGTGGTACATTATATCCTGAAAAACAAAAAGAAACATACAGCATTCTATGTCTAGTAGTGTGTTGAGTAGTTATTGGCATAAAATTACACCAATTTACTGAGACAAAATATTGTAAACAACAAAAAACAAAACAGACATTGAATTGAGGTTACGTCACCTGTCGAAAAGCTGTCGACGTCAAACTCATATGTCAGAGACAATGACCAAGGGTGATTTCCTTCGTCCGTGGTCAGCGGGAATAAAATCTCACATTTAAAAACAAAATTAGCATTCTAATAAAAGAGCAAAGTCAAAATAAATACAAATAGAATATAAATTAATTTGCTCTGGGGTAAGTTTGAATAAATTATTTTTGCAAATGAAATTCATAGACGTCCCAGTTCCGACCACAACAAAGTAAACCAGAGACTATAAACCCGGTCGGGCTCCAATGACAAGTACACTTTTTGCCCGTAAACTAAAACTATTTAGATAGTAGGCAACAAAAGGCAAATAAATTTAAACGATAACAAAAGTAGTTAAAACCAAAGAAGAAAAAAAAAAAAAAAAAAAATGTTTTAATATAATTTAAATATATTTATTTTCCTTTAGTCCCGACCCAACCACGGCAGCAGACAAGACTGACCAACGACGTCAACGGTTTGCAACCAAGAGCGTAATGTAGAGCCAACCAAGTAGGGTTCCATTAAAAAAAAAAAAGAAGAAGAAGACTCGATGCTAAATTAAAACAAAACCAAAACAAACAAATAAAATCGAAACAAAACAAGACAAATACTTAATAAATGAGTCTAAAAATCAAAGTGAACCATTGCAGACAGCAGAACAACAAAGCTAAACACGTAAGTACTAATCATTTTCAACAAAAGACCCATTCTCTCTGCCAATTATGCGAAGAATATTCTTCGCAAACGACAGGAAAATAGGTCTGTAGTTATTGTCACCAATTATTGCCTCTAAATTAATAAGATTAATATCGATATCCATTGTACTCTCGCAGTCGTGCCTTAACAATCCAAATCTGCCACATTCCAACAAAAGATGCTGTACAGATTGGTCAGTATCGTCACCGCAAGAGCACAATGGAGAATGCGCTAAGCCGAACCTAAATAGATATGAATTAAAGCCGCCATGGCCAGTAAGAATTTGACAGTAAAAATTATCAAGGCTAAGTTTTTTCAGTGTTCTATATGCCAAAGAAACATCCTTGAAAAATAACTTTGTTGTACTGCCTGTCTGGGATGAATCATATGCCCGTTGCCACTCATCAATACTGCTCGACCTTGCCAAGCCCTTAGCATAGGACAGAGGGAACTTATCGTAGAATGGCTGTCTTCGATCTCTCAGAGCCGCTTGCTTCGCCAACTCGTCGGCCCTCTCATTGCCCTCAATACCGCAGTGTGCCTTGACCCAGTATAAGGATATAGTTTTGCCATCTTGGGCAAGCATTAATATTTTATCCTTGATTGCAGCGACCAATGGATGAAGCGAACTAGGGTCACTCACCGCTTCGAGGCTGGACCTTGAATCGCTGGCAATACTGAAAGCAGGCTCCCGTCTGCCTTCAACCATTTGGAGAGCTCGCAGTATCGCACACAGCTCTGCCTGAAACACGCTGCAGAAGTTTTCCAGCCGGAATCTAGTGTGGCGGACCTCACGCCCCCCGGACCAACAGCTAACAGCACCGCCCACCTTGCCCTCCAGCTTACTACCGTCTGTGTAAAGGATGGGCCCATCGCTCCCCATACTCAACGCTACCTCCTGAGACTCAATCAGCCCAAACCCTATACACTTTCTTTCTGCAGGGTGGGGCAAGGAGAATGGACTTATTCTGAGCTCAATACTACGCCCTGGCAAACTGGGTAATGGCTCTCCTCTCTTTACTCTGTAGATAAGTGCATTCTCCTTCAACCTCAAGGGCAGAGGCAGCAGTCTCGACAGCAGGACACTAGACACCAAAGATGTTGTGCGGTGAGCTTTACTTATCTTGATAGCAAAAGATCTAATGAGGCTGTTTAGGATCTTTTGTGCATATGCCCTATCTGAGATATCCGCCCAACTACTGGCCGCATAAAGAACCGTGGGTTCCACCACAGCAATATAGATAAGTCTCAAAATATCAGAATTAAGACCCCATTGTGCACGTGCCGCTCTAGAGACTACCTTGTAAAATGCAATAGATTTGTTGATGATGGTTAGGTTAGGTTAGGTTAGGTTAGGTTAGGTTAGGTTAGGTTAGGTTAGGTTAGGTTAGGTTAGGTTAGGTTAGGTTAGGTTAGGTTAGGTTAGGTTAGGTTAGGTTAGGTTAGGTTAGGTTAGGTTAGGTTAGGTTAGGTTAGGTTAGGTTAGGTTAGGTTAGGTTAGGTTAGGTTAGGTTAGGTTAGGTTAGGTTAGGTTAGGTTAGGTTAGGTTAGGTTAGGTTAGGTTAGGTTAGGTTAGGTTAGGTTAGGTTAGGTTAGGTTAGGTTAGGTTAGGTTAGGTTAGGTTAGGTTAGGTTAGGTTAGGTTAGGTTAGGTTAGGTTAGGTTAGGTTAGGTTAGGTTAGGTTAGGTTAGGTTAGGTTAGGTTAGGTTAGGTTAGGTTAGGTTAGGTTAGGTTAGGTTAGGTTAGGTTAGGTTAGGTTAGGTTAGGTTAGGTTAGGTTAGGTTAGGTTAGGTTAGGTTAGGTTAGGTTAGGTTAGGTTAGGTTAGGTTAGGTTAGGTTAGGTTAGGTTAGGTTAGGTTAGGTTAGGTTAGGTTAGGTTAGGTTAGGTTAGGTTAGGTTAGGTTAGGTTAGGTTAGGTTAGGTTAGGTTAGGTTAGGTTAGGTTAGGTTAGGTTAGGTTAGGTTAGGTTAGGTTAGGTTAGGTTAGGTTAGGTTAGGTTAGGTTAGGTTAGGTTAGGTTAGGTTAGGTTAGGTTAGGTTAGGTTAGGTTAGGTTAGGTTAGGTTAGGTTAGGTTAGGTTAGGTTAGGTTAGGTTAGGTTAGGTTAGGTTAGGTTAGGTTAGGTTAGGTTAGGTTAGGTTAGGTTAGGTTAGGTTAGGTTAGGTTAGGTTAGGTTAGGTTAGGTTAGGTTAGGTTAGGTTAGGTTAGGTTAGGTTAGGTTAGGTTAGGTTAGGTTAGGTTAGGTTAGGTTAGGTTAGGTTAGGTTAGGTTAGGTTAGGTTAGGTTAGGTTAGGTTAGGTTAGGTTAGGTTAGGTTAGGTTAGGTTAGGTTAGGTTAGGTTAGGTTAGGTTAGGTTAGGTTAGGTTAGGTTAGGTTAGGTTAGGTTAGGTTAGGTTAGGTTAGGTTAGGTTAGGTTAGGTTAGGTTAGGTTAGGTTAGGTTAGGTTAGGTTAGGTTAGGTTAGGTTAGGTTAGGTTAGGTTAGGTTAGGTTAGGTTAGGTTAGGTTAGGTTAGGTTAGGTTAGGTTAGGTTAGGTTAGGTTAGGTTAGGTTAGGTTAGGTTAGGTTAGGTTAGGTTAGGTTAGGTTAGGTTAGGTTAGGTTAGGTTAGGTTAGGTTAGGTTAGGTTAGGTTAGGTTAGGTTAGGTTAGGTTAGGTTAGGTTAGGTTAGGTTAGGTTAGGTTAGGTTAGGTTAGGTTAGGTTAGGTTAGGTTAGGTTAGGTTAGGTTAGGTTAGGTTAGGTTAGGTTAGGTTAGGTTAGGTTAGGTTAGGTTAGGTTAGGTTAGGTTAGGTTAGGTTAGGTTAGGTTAGGTTAGGTTAGGTTAGGTTAGGTTAGGTTAGGTTAGGTTAGGTTAGGTTAGGTTAGGTTAGGTTAGGTTAGGTTAGGTTAGGTTAGGTTAGGTTAGGTTAGGTTAGGTTAGGTTAGGTTAGGTTAGGTTAGGTTAGGTTAGGTTAGGTTAGGTTAGGTTAGGTTAGGTTAGGTTAGGTTAGGTTAGGTTAGGTTAGGTTAGGTTAGGTTAGGTTAGGTTAGGTTAGGTTAGGTTAGGTTAGGTTAGGTTAGGTTAGGTTAGGTTAGGTTAGGTTAGGTTAGGTTAGGTTAGGTTAGGTTAGGTTAGGTTAGGTTAGGTTAGGTTAGGTTAGGTTAGGTTAGGTTAGGTTAGGTTAGGTTAGGTTAGGTTAGGTTAGGTTAGGTTAGGTTAGGTTAGGTTAGGTTAGGTTAGGTTAGGTTAGGTTAGGTTAGGTTAGGTTAGGTTAGGTTAGGTTAGGTTAGGTTAGGTTAGGTTAGGTTAGGTTAGGTTAGGTTAGGTTAGGTTAGGTTAGGTTAGGTTAGGTTAGGTTAGGTTAGGTTAGGTTAGGTTAGGTTAGGTTAGGTTAGGTTAGGTTAGGTTAGGTTAGGTTAGGTTAGGTTAGGTTAGGTTAGGTTAGGTTAGGTTAGGTTAGGTTAGGTTAGGTTAGGTTAGGTTAGGTTAGGTTAGGTTAGGTTAGGTTAGGTTAGGTTAGGTTAGGTTAGGTTAGGTTAGGTTAGGTTAGGTTAGGTTAGGTTAGGTTAGGTTAGGTTAGGTTAGGTTAGGTTAGGTTAGGTTAGGTTAGGTTAGGTTAGGTTAGGTTAGGTTAGGTTAGGTTAGGTTAGGTTAGGTTAGGTTAGGTTAGGTTAGGTTAGGTTAGGTTAGGTTAGGTTAGGTTAGGTTAGGTTAGGTTAGGTTAGGTTAGGTTAGGTTAGGTTAGGTTAGGTTAGGTTAGGTTAGGTTAGGTTAGGTTAGGTTAGGTTAGGTTAGGTTAGGTTAGGTTAGGTTAGGTTAGGTTAGGTTAGGTTAGGTTAGGTTAGGTTAGGTTAGGTTAGGTTAGGTTAGGTTAGGTTAGGTT
>OY041604.1:17636923-17647032 GCA_955876795.1 Eupithecia tripunctaria
CGCCAGTAATTCCGCTTGGAAAACAGTGCAGCAGCTATGAAGTTTAAAACCTTGGGTGTGGTTCCTCCAGGATCAAAACAGACGAAAGCCGCACCAACCGAGCCATCCTCTTGCTTACTACCATCAGTGAAGATGAGTGTCGAGTTATCGGGATGTGTTGAGGTGGCGTAATCGGGAGTTGGGGTAAATGTAATTCGTTTAGATGGGTGAAGAAGCTCGTGAACAGGTGTTGGTTTCTCGAGCTGGATGTCATGTGGAAGATGTTTGGTAATCCCTGATAACTTGGTGGTTTTGGTGACGCAAATTTCACGTATTTTCAGGTCTATTGGCATGAAACGGGCCAGGGCAAGAGCTGCTGTGGTCGAGATTGTTCGAAATCCCCGTATAGCTTTGATTGCAAATCCACGCTGCATTCTGAGGAGAATCCTCTGCACGTACTTCTTCTCCACTACATGCCCCCATATTGCAGCACCATAAGTGACTATGGGTTCAACTACTCGATGGTAAATGAGTTGAGTATTTTCGGGGTGAGTTCCATAGGTTGGTCGGGTATATATACATAGTTTATTAAAGATTCGCATGGCTTTGTCAGTGATGTACTTGACATGAGCTTTAAAGAGAAGTTTTTCATCCAGAATTATTCCTAGCAGCTTAATTTCTCTATCGTAAGAGAGGTCGTGGCTATTCATGGAAATCGTAATTTGTTTTGCTTTAGGCGTAAAGGCAATCATCTGAGTTTTAGAGGGTCCGAATGATAACTTGACGCTTTTTCCCCATTCATAAATTTTTGAGAGCGTGATTTCAGCGGCAGATTTTAGTCCTATTATGTCCTTAGCAGTGACAATAAGAAGGACGTCGTCTGCGTAGGCTTGCAGGTGGCATCCTGAAGGGAACTGCATCCCAAGTAGTTCGTCCAGGATCACGTTCCAGAGAACAGGCCCACATGCTGAACCCTGTACGCACCCCTTTGACATGCGCTTAGTGACGTGTTCTCCTGCATGATCTAACTTAACAAATCGATCGCGTACGTAATCTTCAATCAAACCATAAATGTTTTTAGGGCATTTCATTTGACGAAGTCTATGAAAGAGGGCGGGCCACCAGGCGTTGTCGAAAGCTGCTGAAATGTCTAATGATACTGCGATGACAAGTTGTTTATCTGCTTTAGCCTGTTTAATAATACCTATTGCGTTGCCAACCGCCTGAATAGTGCTAGTCTGCTCACGGAATCCATATTGCCGATTATTGCTATGGCCATTTTTAGCTGCTAAGTACGTGACACGTTTGATAAACAATTTTTCTAATAATTTTCCAAATACCGGTAATAGTCCTATTGGTCTGAATGATCCTAGGATGCTGTAGTCTGATTTACCGGGTTTCGGAATAATTTTGATGTAAGCTATTTTCCACTTCTTAGGGAAATACTGCAGATCGAGGCACCGGTTCATGATATCCGTAATCAGCTTTGGATAAGCCAGGGTAAATTGATGACATATATCTGAGGTTAGATGATCAAGCCCTGGAGCCTTGTTAGGGTTCATGTACCTTAAATGTTCCAGTACTTCATCCTCAGTGAAAGGTGGATCATCTTCGGAATCTATTGAATGTACGGCTCGTAGGAAATGATGTCGGGATTCTGTGTCTGGTAAATCGTCAGGGTAAAAATGGTTAAGCAAGGCTGTAGCAGTTTCTCGTCCACCTGTGGTGTAATCGTTCCCTAGTTTTAGAGTTGAGGGTGGACGTTGAGGATTTGTATCTTTCAGCAGTCTATTGGTCAATGTCCAAACATTTTCCTTTGTTTGCATTTCACAAAATTGACGAAAATTTGCCGTCGATTCGTTTCGCAATTCTTTCGCATAACATTCCTTTATAGATTTTTGATCCTCTAACAAATCACTTAATGGAAGTCCATGTTTCTTGGCTCTATGAATTCTATGGTGTATGTCAATGACTTCCTTCTTTAACGTGTCCAGCTTTTCTGACCACCAAGGTGGTTTCCTAGCGTGACTTGGACTGTTGCTGCCTCTGGTACGCATGGAACTTTCACAAGCGAGGTGTATGATGCCTGTGATATCGTCGATGATAGTGTCCAACCCCAAGGCATCCAGGTGAGAGACCTCCCTCTCTAAAATATCTGAAGACAACATACGCGTGTGAAGAGAGTCTTTGAAATTGGGCCAGCAAGCTTTATTGGTCTGATATCGAAAGGTAGAGAAGCTGTCCTGGTGCGAGGACCTACTGAGATGGACATTAAGTGTGAAGTCTATGGCATTATGCTGGGAGGATTTGCAAAATTCCAAATTCACCCTCCAGCCTGATATCTTATGCAGGATTGAACCGGATACTAAAGTAAGATCAATGATTGAGCTTCGCTGGCGACCATGTGTAACGGTTTCAAATGTAGGGGTGGTTCCTAGATTGCAAACATATAAGTCATTTCCATGGGCAATTTCTAGTATTTTCCTACCACGGGCATTGATGTTCGTGCTACCCCATACGCTGTGCCATCCATTGAAATCGCCCCCCACAATGCACTGCATTCCACTAGATGATTTTAGGAAGAAGTCTAATCGTTCCATTGTGTTGGATACATCTTCAGCTGGTTCAATGTATACGGACGAAATGAGGAGTTCGTGAGATCCTGTCTTTAATTGTATGACTGACAGGTTAGGTGTTGAAAATTGGGTTAGACCTAAGACGGATGCGAAGCCAGGCTTTACGAAAATACAAGCCTTGATTCGGCCGTTATTGTTTGGAAACTGATATATATTTATGCCTTTTATTTGTTTAACTTCGTTTCCAGAACCAGTGTATGGCTCTGAAATCAAAGCAATCTGGTGTTTACTAGAAGAAAAAGAGTTTAAGAACTCATGTTGGCAATTACGCGATCGGTCAATGTTGCACTGAATTATGTTAAGCTGATTCTTAGTATCCATAGTCTACCCTATTCATAATTTTGTTTCGCATGGCACGTAGCCTGGGGCATAGATCGGAGTTGGCGCGGTGTCTGGTGTCTGATTTGTCATTAAATTTACTGTTATGTGTGACGCAGTTAATGCATTTAGCTGTAAAGGGCTTCGTTTTAAGTGGGCATTGGTCGATGTCATGGTCCACCCCAGCGCAGTGCGCACAAGGCTTTGTGGTCGAGCTGCATTTACCACGCATGTGGCCAAATTGATAGCACTTATGGCACTGAATAAAGGGAGAGAAGTCCTCCACGCGAACGCGTTGATGGTCTAGACAGACTCGGACCATATCCAGCATTGCACGGTATAGGTAGGGGCGAGCCACGAATACTGCATTGTAAAGAGATGGGTTGCGGTTATCCCTTTTAAAGCGAAGTCGCAGATCATCGGGGCTGCCCATGAGTTCAGTAAGTGGGTAGTTTTGTTCCTTAAGAATTGAGGGAATATCCTCAGGAGGAACATCCCTAGATATACCTTTAAGGATGATCATTGGACATAGCTTACGAGCGGGTTCAGCACTTACATGAGATGACGGCTCGGATAAGCGCTTCATGGTGTCTTCGCATTGGTCCTGGCTGTCAAATTCAACTCGGAGCTTTCCGTTTGAGACTGCTTGCACCCGTGCAGGTGCAAATGATGAGCTCCTGAAGCTGATGCTTTTCCTGAACGCATCGATTGTATCTTGTTTGGTCCTTGCGGCTCCGCCCTTTGGGGTGATGATGATGGCTGGTCTGTAGGCTGGGCTCTTCTTATGTTCTGTAGTGACGTGGCTCACCAGATAACGTTCCGATTGAGGTTGAGGTCTAGAAGGCTGAGTGGGGTTTAATGTGTTAAGGATGGATACACTTTTGCTGACGAGCTTCTTAATGTCCTTGAGCTCGGTCTCTAATATATGCTTCAATGAGTCCAGTTCATCCTGTTTGGCAAGCTCATGGGGGGGCTCAACTGCGACGCGCTCTTGGTGATGATTGGAGAACATGTGTGCCGAGGAGATTAGATCTTCACATGTCTTGACTATGTTTTCTTTGTTAATCTTGGTGAGACTCTTTCCCTCTTTCAGTAGAGCCTTGATTTTTACAGCTTGGTTGGTGACATGATCAGAAAAAGCAATGCTGTTGTTGTTGGGATTGTTGTGCAACGTAGCCAGCTGGTCTATGGTTCGAGTAAAGAACGGCTGAGTGCTGAGATTGCATGAATTTTGCTGGTTATCCTGTGAAAAGGAAGGTGTTGATGGTGGTTCCTGGCTCGGGAGTTCCAAATTGGGTTGGAGAACAGAATCCCGTGATGTCCTTTCTGGAGAAACTTGAGAGGGCGGTGGGGGTCGTCCAATCGTTGGCGATCGTACGAGAGGCATATTTGCAGAGTCAAAGGTAACAGCGTAGTACAAAAATCTCAAAAAAAAAAATTGCAAAAATTTGCTTGTGGCAAGTTTGGCAAGTTGAATTGCTAAAGCAAGATGGATTGCTACTTTGGCAAGTAAAGTTGCAGATTTGCCGGACTTGCACTTTGTCCAGTAAAGCAAGTTAAGTTGCTATTTTGCCAAACTTGCACGTTTGTCCACTTTGGCAACTGAAGTTGCGCTTTTGGCGAGAGAACTTGCACTTTTTTCCACTTCGGCAACTGAAGTTGCAGTTCTGGAAAGTAAACTTGCACTTTTTTCCACTTCGGCAACTAAAGTTGCAGTTTTGACAAGGGAACTTGCACGTTCGGAAAGGAAACTTGCACTTTTCTCCACTTCGGCAACCGAAGTTGCAAGTCTAGAAAGTAAACTTGCACTTTTTGGTTAGGTTAGGTTAGGTTAGGTTAGGTTAGGTTAGGTTAGGTTAGGTTAGGTTAGGTTAGGTTAGGTTAGGTTAGGTTAGGTTAGGTTAGGTTAGGTTAGGTTAGGTTAGGTTAGGTTAGGTTAGGTTAGGTTAGGTTAGGTTAGGTTAGGTTAGGTTAGGTTAGGTTAGGTTAGGTTAGGTTAGGTTAGGTTAGGTTAGGTTAGGTTAGGTTAGGTTAGGTTAGGTTAGGTTAGGTTAGGTTAGGTTAGGTTAGGTTAGGTTAGGTTAGGTTAGGTTAGGTTAGGTTAGGTTAGGTTAGGTTAGGTTAGGTTAGGTTAGGTTAGGTTAGGTTAGGTTAGGTTAGGTTAGGTTAGGTTAGGTTAGGTTAGGTTAGGTTAGGTTAGGTTAGGTTAGGTTAGGTTAGGTTAGGTTAGGTTAGGTTAGGTTAGGTTAGGTTAGGTTAGGTTAGGTTAGGTTAGGTTAGGTTAGGTTAGGTTAGGTTAGGTTAGGTTAGGTTAGGTTAGGTTAGGTTAGGTTAGGTTAGGTTAGGTTAGGTTAGGTTAGGTTAGGTTAGGTTAGGTTAGGTTAGGTTAGGTTAGGTTAGGTTAGGTTAGGTTAGGTTAGGTTAGGTTAGGTTAGGTTAGGTTAGGTTAGGTTAGGTTAGGTTAGGTTAGGTTAGGTTAGGTTAGGTTAGGTTAGGTTAGGTTAGGTTAGGTTAGGTTAGGTTAGGTTAGGTTAGGTTAGGTTAGGTTAGGTTAGGTTAGGTTAGGTTAGGTTAGGTTAGGTTAGGTTAGGTTAGGTTAGGTTAGGTTAGGTTAGGTTAGGTTAGGTTAGGTTAGGTTAGGTTAGGTTAGGTTAGGTTAGGTTAGGTTAGGTTAGGTTAGGTTAGGTTAGGTTAGGTTAGGTTAGGTTAGGTTAGGTTAGGTTAGGTTAGGTTAGGTTAGGTTAGGTTAGGTTAGGTTAGGTTAGGTTAGGTTAGGTTAGGTTAGGTTAGGTTAGGTTAGGTTAGGTTAGGTTAGGTTAGGTTAGGTTAGGTTAGGTTAGGTTAGGTTAGGTTAGGTTAGGTTAGGTTAGGTTAGGTTAGGTTAGGTTAGGTTAGGTTAGGTTAGGTTAGGTTAGGTTAGGTTAGGTTAGGTTAGGTTAGGTTAGGTTAGGTTAGGTTAGGTTAGGTTAGGTTAGGTTAGGTTAGGTTAGGTTAGGTTAGGTTAGGTTAGGTTAGGTTAGGTTAGGTTAGGTTAGGTTAGGTTAGGTTAGGTTAGGTTAGGTTAGGTTAGGTTAGGTTAGGTTAGGTTAGGTTAGGTTAGGTTAGGTTAGGTTAGGTTAGGTTAGGTTAGGTTAGGTTAGGTTAGGTTAGGTTAGGTTAGGTTAGGTTAGGTTAGGTTAGGTTAGGTTAGGTTAGGTTAGGTTAGGTTAGGTTAGGTTAGGTTAGGTTAGGTTAGGTTAGGTTAGGTTAGGTTAGGTTAGGTTAGGTTAGGTTAGGTTAGGTTAGGTTAGGTTAGGTTAGGTTAGGTTAGGTTAGGTTAGGTTAGGTTAGGTTAGGTTAGGTTAGGTTAGGTTAGGTTAGGTTAGGTTAGGTTAGGTTAGGTTAGGTTAGGTTAGGTTAGGTTAGGTTAGGTTAGGTTAGGTTAGGTTAGGTTAGGTTAGGTTAGGTTAGGTTAGGTTAGGTTAGGTTAGGTTAGGTTAGGTTAGGTTAGGTTAGGTTAGGTTAGGTTAGGTTAGGTTAGGTTAGGTTAGGTTAGGTTAGGTTAGGTTAGGTTAGGTTAGGTTAGGTTAGGTTAGGTTAGGTTAGGTTAGGTTAGGTTAGGTTAGGTTAGGTTAGGTTAGGTTAGGTTAGGTTAGGTTAGGTTAGGTTAGGTTAGGTTAGGTTAGGTTAGGTTAGGTTAGGTTAGGTTAGGTTAGGTTAGGTTAGGTTAGGTTAGGTTAGGTTAGGTTAGGTTAGGTTAGGTTAGGTTAGGTTAGGTTAGGTTAGGTTAGGTTAGGTTAGGTTAGGTTAGGTTAGGTTAGGTTAGGTTAGGTTAGGTTAGGTTAGGTTAGGTTAGGTTAGGTTAGGTTAGGTTAGGTTAGGTTAGGTTAGGTTAGGTTAGGTTAGGTTAGGTTAGGTTAGGTTAGGTTAGGTTAGGTTAGGTTAGGTTAGGTTAGGTTAGGTTAGGTTAGGTTAGGTTAGGTTAGGTTAGGTTAGGTTAGGTTAGGTTAGGTTAGGTTAGGTTAGGTTAGGTTAGGTTAGGTTAGGTTAGGTTAGGTTAGGTTAGGTTAGGTTAGGTTAGGTTAGGTTAGGTTAGGTTAGGTTAGGTTAGGTTAGGTTAGGTTAGGTTAGGTTAGGTTAGGTTAGGTTAGGTTAGGTTAGGTTAGGTTAGGTTAGGTTAGGTTAGGTTAGGTTAGGTTAGGTTAGGTTAGGTTAGGTTAGGTTAGGTTAGGTTAGGTTAGGTTAGGTTAGGTTAGGTTAGGTTAGGTTAGGTTAGGTTAGGTTAGGTTAGGTTAGGTTAGGTTAGGTTAGGTTAGGTTAGGTTAGGTTAGGTTAGGTTAGGTTAGGTTAGGTTAGGTTAGGTTAGGTTAGGTTAGGTTAGGTTAGGTTAGGTTAGGTTAGGTTAGGTTAGGTTAGGTTAGGTTAGGTTAGGTTAGGTTAGGTTAGGTTAGGTTAGGTTAGGTTAGGTTAGGTTAGGTTAGGTTAGGTTAGGTTAGGTTAGGTTAGGTTAGGTTAGGTTAGGTTAGGTTAGGTTAGGTTAGGTTAGGTTAGGTTAGGTTAGGTTAGGTTAGGTTAGGTTAGGTTAGGTTAGGTTAGGTTAGGTTAGGTTAGGTTAGGTTAGGTTAGGTTAGGTTAGGTTAGGTTAGGTTAGGTTAGGTTAGGTTAGGTTAGGTTAGGTTAGGTTAGGTTAGGTTAGGTTAGGTTAGGTTAGGTTAGGTTAGGTTAGGTTAGGTTAGGTTAGGTTAGGTTAGGTTAGGTTAGGTTAGGTTAGGTTAGGTTAGGTTAGGTTAGGTTAGGTTAGGTTAGGTTAGGTTAGGTTAGGTTAGGTTAGGTTAGGTTAGGTTAGGTTAGGTTAGGTTAGGTTAGGTTAGGTTAGGTTAGGTTAGGTTAGGTTAGGTTAGGTTAGGTTAGGTTAGGTTAGGTTAGGTTAGGTTAGGTTAGGTTAGGTTAGGTTAGGTTAGGTTAGGTTAGGTTAGGTTAGGTTAGGTTAGGTTAGGTTAGGTTAGGTTAGGTTAGGTTAGGTTAGGTTAGGTTAGGTTAGGTTAGGTTAGGTTAGGTTAGGTTAGGTTAGGTTAGGTTAGGTTAGGTTAGGTTAGGTTAGGTTAGGTTAGGTTAGGTTAGGTTAGGTTAGGTTAGGTTAGGTTAGGTTAGGTTAGGTTAGGTTAGGTTAGGTTAGGTTAGGTTAGGTTAGGTTAGGTTAGGTTAGGTTAGGTTAGGTTAGGTTAGGTTAGGTTAGGTTAGGTTAGGTTAGGTTAGGTTAGGTTAGGTTAGGTTAGGTTAGGTTAGGTTAGGTTAGGTTAGGTTAGGTTAGGTTAGGTTAGGTTAGGTTAGGTTAGGTTAGGTTAGGTTAGGTTAGGTTAGGTTAGGTTAGGTTAGGTTAGGTTAGGTTAGGTTAGGTTAGGTTAGGTTAGGTTAGGTTAGGTTAGGTTAGGTTAGGTTAGGTTAGGTTAGGTTAGGTTAGGTTAGGTTAGGTTAGGTTAGGTTAGGTTAGGTTAGGTTAGGTTAGGTTAGGTTAGGTTAGGTTAGGTTAGGTTAGGTTAGGTTAGGTTAGGTTAGGTTAGGTTAGGTTAGGTTAGGTTAGGTTAGGTTAGGTTAGGTTAGGTTAGGTTAGGTTAGGTTAGGTTAGGTTAGGTTAGGTTAGGTTAGGTTAGGTTAGGTTAGGTTAGGTTAGGTTAGGTTAGGTTAGGTTAGGTTAGGTTAGGTTAGGTTAGGTTAGGTTAGGTTAGGTTAGGTTAGGTTAGGTTAGGTTAGGTTAGGTTAGGTTAGGTTAGGTTAGGTTAGGTTAGGTTAGGTTAGGTTAGGTTAGGTTAGGTTAGGTTAGGTTAGGTTAGGTTAGGTTAGGTTAGGTTAGGTTAGGTTAGGTTAGGTTAGGTTAGGTTAGGTTAGGTTAGGTTAGGTTAGGTTAGGTTAGGTTAGGTTAGGTTAGGTTAGGTTAGGTTAGGTTAGGTTAGGTTAGGTTAGGTTAGGTTAGGTTAGGTTAGGTTAGGTTAGGTTAGGTTAGGTTAGGTTAGGTTAGGTTAGGTTAGGTTAGGTTAGGTTAGGTTAGGTTAGGTTAGGTTAGGTTAGGTTAGGTTAGGTTAGGTTAGGTTAGGTTAGGTTAGGTTAGGTTAGGTTAGGTTAGGTTAGGTTAGGTTAGGTTAGGTTAGGTTAGGTTAGGTTAGGTTAGGTTAGGTTAGGTTAGGTTAGGTTAGGTTAGGTTAGGTTAGGTTAGGTTAGGTTAGGTTAGGTTAGGTTAGGTTAGGTTAGGTTAGGTTAGGTTAGGTTAGGTTAGGTTAGGTTAGGTTAGGTTAGGTTAGGTTAGGTTAGGTTAGGTTAGGTTAGGTTAGGTTAGGTTAGGTTAGGTTAGGTTAGGTTAGGTTAGGTTAGGTTAGGTTAGGTTAGGTTAGGTTAGGTTAGGTTAGGTTAGGTTAGGTTAGGTTAGGTTAGGTTAGGTTAGGTTAGGTTAGGTTAGGTTAGGTTAGGTTAGGTTAGGTTAGGTTAGGTTAGGTTAGGTTAGGTTAGGTTAGGTTAGGTTAGGTTAGGTTAGGTTAGGTTAGGTTAGGTTAGGTTAGGTTAGGTTAGGTTAGGTTAGGTTAGGTTAGGTTAGGTTAGGTTAGGTTAGGTTAGGTTAGGTTAGGTTAGGTTAGGTTAGGTTAGGTTAGGTTAGGTTAGGTTAGGTTAGGTTAGGTTAGGTTAGGTTAGGTTAGGTTAGGTTAGGTTAGGTTAGGTTAGGTTAGGTTAGGTTAGGTTAGGTTAGGTTAGGTTAGGTTAGGTTAGGTTAGGTTAGGTTAGGTTAGGTTAGGTTAGGTTAGGTTAGGTTAGGTTAGGTTAGGTTAGGTTAGGTTAGGTTAGGTTAGGTTAGGTTAGGTTAGGTTAGGTTAGGTTAGGTTAGGTTAGGTTAGGTTAGGTTAGGTTAGGTTAGGTTAGGTTAGGTTAGGTTAGGTTAGGTTAGGTTAGGTTAGGTTAGGTTAGGTTAGGTTAGGTTAGGTTAGGTTAGGTTAGGTTAGGTTAGGTTAGGTTAGGTTAGGTTAGGTTAGGTTAGGTTAGGTTAGGTTAGGTTAGGATTAGGTTAGGTTAGGTTAGGTTAGGTTAGGTTAGGTTAGGTTAGGTTAGGTTAGGTTAGGTTAGGTTAGGTTAGGTTAGGTTAGGTTAGGTTAGGTTAGGTTAGGTTAGGTTAGGTTAGGTTAGGTTAGGTTAGGTTAGGTTAGGTTAGGTTAG